>CM076577.1:416991855-417035603 GCA_034641835.2 Pinus albicaulis
TTTTTTATTTTAGCCCTTTTTCCAACTGCGTTTCTGGAATTGCAACTGCTATTGCTCTGTATTATCTCTTTTCTGATGTTATAGACCACAGGCTGAGCCAGAATTAAGCTCTGATACCACTGTAATATCCCCAAAGGGAAATAACCAGTAATAAACAGAAATACACCAAACAGATATAGAAAATATAAGGCTGAACCAGATCACTGAACAATTACACATAGTGTGCCATAAAACTGAGCCATTTTATTAATCTGTAAGTACATAGAGAGGAGTACAAGAAAATCAGAGTAAGTGCACCTATCCTTGCCCTAGGCAAGTGGAGACCCTCTCAACAGAATAATGGCTGCAACAATGACAGCGTCCTAGCTGCTCTGAAGGCTGAAGACTGGAAAACAGCTGATCTCAACTCCAAAACCCTCTCCAAAGAAAACGCTGTCTCTGCTAGTGACAGCGCAGAAATAGATGAAGCACTGATGGATCTGCCTCCTGAATGCTCAGATCTGCTGGATCTGAAGCCTCCAATCAGATCTGCGTCCTATCCCTCCTGATCTGCCTCCTCCTATATCAGATCTACCACCAAACCTTCAGATCTGTACTGGATCTGACAATATCTCTTCAGATCTGCAGCCTCCAAGGCTGGATCTGATGTTATCTCTTCAGATCTGGGCTAGATCTGCCAATATCTCCTCAGATCTGCAATCTCCCAAGCTGGATCTAGTGCTGTACCTTCAGATCTGCAACATACAAAACCAGATCTGCAAGTATCTGCTTAGATCTACCCTCTCCAAGGCTAGATCTATCAATATGCCTTCAGATCTGCAACCTTCTCTTCAGAAATGGACAGCGTCCTCCCTCACAAACTGATCAGCGTCCTTCCTCCTCTTGGACAGCGTTTTCTCTGCTCAATTCTGGATTGCGTCCTCCTTAGACAGCGTCCTCACTCTTCTAACCTGATCAGCGTCCTTCTCCTCCAGGAACAGCGTCCTTTCTCCTCCCTGAACTGCGCAGCCACAAGAGGGCTTTCTCCTCCTCAGATTTGCTTCAGAAACTGCTGCTGCTTTGCTACTGGAACTGAAAAGTGTACTCAGAACAAACCTTACTAGGGCGGGCACTCGAAGTCCCCCGAAGCTAAGGGTGAAACCAGAAAAACCTTACCAGGGCAGGCACTCGAAGTCCCCCGAGGCTAAGGGTGAGATCTCCGACCGGAGACACTCGTGCACTAAGCAGTGCTGCAGACCAACTAAACAACCGGCGTGCTGAAGCAGACAAAGTCTAGCTATCAATAAGAATATCAAATCATGGATGATCAAAATGAGGTGAGAACCTCTCCTTTTATAATGCCAAATTCCCTCCAAAATTTAACTGCTCCCTTACTCTTCTCTGACCTGCGCAGTTTACCTTGGGTCAGCCTGATGCCTCCCCCCATCATAATCACGTGGACCCCCAAGGCCCCTCTTTAAGTTACAACGTTCATCTACTAGGAAAAGAACACTTTATTTATAAAGTGAGATGACTAAAGTGAGGTGACCCCTCTTATTTCTCACTTTATTTATTATGTCTAGCTAAAGCGGCAAAATAAAGCAAAAATGAAATATTCCAATTAGCAAGGCTAATTGGGAATATTACAAATTCTGCCTTAGCATACTTCCCAAGTACGCATTCCCTGCACACATCATCGTGTTTCGTGCTTAATTCTGGAACACCTGTAATTGTCTCCTTGAGTATCCTAAGTGCTCCATGGTGTAATATGTCCCATTCTCCTGTGCCATAATTCATTCAGGTCTCTCACACTGTTACTTCTATTATTGTTGTTGCTGCTAACTAGTGCCTTTGGAGAATCGAGCTACAACTTGTACAATCTGTTGTTGTGAACTCCAATCTATTTCACCTTTTTCCATTTTCGGTGTTTAAAGAACACCACCTTCCCTACAAAGTGAACATCACATTCCTTATCCTGTAGCTAGGATATTGAAATAAGGTTCATACCCAAGCCGGGCACATGCAACACATTTGTAACACTGAATCTCGATGGTACCTACTTTGATGGGAGTACATTCACTTTTGTCTCCCATCTGGATCTAGAAGTCCATTTGCTCCTCCTTATAGATGGAGAAGTATTCTCTAACCCCTGTCATATGAGCTGACGCTCCACTGTCTATATATACCAGAAACCTTGTGAAGTTGAGCTAGAGAGGCAAGCTATCTGAGCGAATTCATCCTCCAATCTGGAAGACAAATCCGTAGGCCCCTGAATATTGTATCTCTCTGTGGCTATACTGGAGAAATTCGAGGAATCCACTGAAAGCATCTTGGGTATGATTTCTCTACGCTTTTCTCTTCCTGTTCCTGCACAGATCTGCAACTGAAACACTTGCTGCAAAACTTCTGCGCTCATATCTTTTCAATGAATTAACTGATCTGCTCACTGGATCCAGCAAATCCACTACCTGCAAATTCTGCTTCTGAGACTATTCAAACTTTTCCTCCACCTAGATCTAGAAATCGAACCCTACTGCCTCTGCAATTCGCACCTCTCGTTGGCTTGCACAAATATGGAGAAATTGTGCCCAGATCTCCTTCTGAAGTTGCACAATCTCTCCTCTTGCTTGTGAGCCTCTGAGTTGATCTTCAGTGCTCTAATACCATGTGAAAATTCCTTGATTGCAATTACTAGAAATTTATCTCCTAACTGTTTTACAATTTATTTGTTATTACGACAAATATCGATAAACCCACAATTGCAATCTTCACCAAAAATAAAATACCCTGCGGAAAATAAGATGGAAGCTGAAAAAATAATGTGCACACAATAAAATAGACCCAATATTTTTGGATTAACGTCCCTAGAAAAACTCTGAAGGGAAAACCGGTGTAGCAAATGAGGGTTTATTTTATTATTATGTAGCGATAAAAATCTGAGTACAATATCTAGATGCCCAATTGGCAATCTTCCAGCAAATAATCTCGCCAAAATAATTAGGAAAAATAATTCTCCCTTGCCAGAATTACTTTGCCTCCCTCTGGCTTGCTTGACTGCCTCCTTGCTGTGTGTATTGCTGGCCTGTGCAGTTTGTACAACCCTGGAACAACTCCAAACTGGGACGTCTAGCCTCCTCCTGCCACTAGAAAAATTCAGTCTGCCTTCCGGAATGTCTTTCTGGCCTCCGACAATTGATCCGAACCTTTCCTAACAATTCGCTCAATTGGACTGGCTAACTCGCACCACCTGGACAACTTTCTCTCCGGAATATTGCGGCGTCCCTTCTGCTGACTCTTTGACACTGGAAAATCCTTCGGAACTCTCTGCTGCTGCTTCCTCAACCACTGATGCTCTCTTTCTCTGGCTCGAACTCACTTCTTTGCTGAATCTCTGCAACTGGATAGCTCGATCTGCGAAGGAACTCGCTCCCTTCTTGTGTAACTGTATATGTCTATCTCCATCCCATCGATTTGCTCTTATAATCTCTCGCTGAAGCTCCAATGACCATGATTAAATCCTTATTAACGACTAAGATCATCTTAAACTCAATCTGTGTGAGTCTCTAGAACATTCTCGATCTTCTTTAATTAATTCCCATTAATTAACCAGTTTTCCAAACTTAGACTTCGGAAATATTTAAATGATGGCTAGTTAATTTAATTAAGGCATTTGACAAGCTTATCTCGTGAAACCTTTTCTAGGTTTTGGAGATCTCGTGTTTCTTAGTCTCTTAGACACAAGTCGAAAGTTAAGACTAGAACACCTATCTGATGCTACCAAAAATTAACAAACATGCAATCTTCAAGGTTGCTGGATGGAGCTTTAGTGCATGATTGAATGTTTGACCAAAATGATAACCCCTGGTTGTTTTGTCTTCCTAACAATCCAGTGTTTCCTTTAGTGTATGGTACTTACAAAGGATACCTAAGAATTCAATCATTTCATTGAGGATTTCAACTAACTGGATTTTGTTTACCTGTTTTCCTGAAAATTGAAATAAATAAAATTTCTTTTAAAGAAAACTTGTGCGTGCAAAAATGCTGATTTCAACACTCACAAAGCTCTTGTCAGCTAATCTGTGTTGCATGTGTTTTATTATGTACATTATTTGCAAATGTGTTATAATTACATTGCCTTCTACATCCACTTTGTAATATGTATTATGTCATAAAGAATTTTGCTTCTGTTTTATGAAGGAATCAGAGAGTTGATTCTAGGTCGGTTGTGTTTTACTTGCAGGTTTGATAGGGACTGGAAGAAGATTGAAGCATTTGTTGGTTCAAAGTCTGTTATTCAGGTCTTCAACGGCTTTGCTTTCTTTACAGCATATTCCTTGTAGAGTTGTGTGCAGATCTACTTGAAGATTCATATCAGTTCCCTGCGATTTTCCTGTGTGTAACAAAACTTACGTCAATTGAGTCAACTCACCCAAAAGCTGAAATAAGCTGATGTTAACATCCAGGAATTATTGTAGGCTTTTTTGGTTGTTTGTTTCTCCCTCTGTTTATAATATTTAGTAGTTTCTCATCTCAGTCTCCGCTTTCCATTCTTTATGGTAAGATGAGATCTGCCACCAGCTTCTGGTTAAGGGCACTCTGTTGATCAAAGATGCTCAATCTCTCGATCAACCAACTTATTCTGATTTTCTGTCAGTGTTAGTCATGCTATGGTAGAGGTTCTGAGGTTCATTCAGCATTGTATGCACCCTTCCACTTTATGCATTTTTGTTTGTAAATGTTTTTTTTTGTAAATATAAGTTGTATTTTTCAAAAAAAAATATTTATTATTATTATTTGTTTTTGGTGAAAAACAGAGTTTAAATTACATAATCACATAAAATACATCTAGTACTGTACAAGCCTTTGCTTCCTCTTCCAACCCATTCTAGAAGAGCCGACATATTAGACTGGGCACCGAAGTTCAAATCTAATGTACTTTCTGTTTCTGCCTGTTACCCTTTGTTTTACACAGGATTGTTCCACTAAATTTCTTCACCACCCTAAGTAATCGTCATCATTATTGAGCCTTTGAAAATACAGGTAGCTGTTTGATTTCATGGACTTGACAAGCATGGAATATTTGGCAGTTGTGTTGGAGAAGCTATGATCATTTGAAGAACCAATGAGGTAGAAGACTTTAAAGGAAGTAAACAGCGGTTATTAAGCAACCAGAAGAATCTGGGTGGTATTATTGAATATCCACCCCAACCACAGTGTGTCAATGAGCCATACTCAGGTTCCCAAGCTGTATACCTTGTCATGTTCGAAGAGTATCACCAGGTCTTTCTTTCCAGAATATGGAGGTTGGTGAAATTGGTTGGAACTGATTTTGCATTATATGCTAACATATTTACAGCTGAGATGTTTTGTGTGCTATTCACCACTGTAAAGAATTGATTCAGATTCTAAAAAAATTATATCACAGTGACCGTATTGTAATTGTGGACGAGCTTGTGAATTTGGCATCAATTGAGCTCGCATTGAACAAATATGCTTGTGCCAAGATGAACATTGCAGGAATTGATCATATATTCAGTTAAAAATGTTTTTGTGCTGCAGGTTGATTTTTCAGAGGCAAGGTCGGAGCAGGTCTTATTTATCAAGCCTTGGATTGAGTATTTCAAGGGAGAGTTGGGATGGTGAAAGGGTTAGCATTCTATACAGCAAAGAAAAAGTTGAGGCAGCTGGTTAACATTCTTCAAAGATCAACCATCTTTTTTGGATTAATTGTCTTTGAAAAGGGACAACCCATGGTTTGTGATGTGCAGGAAGTAACCAGCCTTTAGCTGATCTGTGAAAACCATCAGAAAACATATGGTCATGACTCATAACCATTTATTGAGGAATTGAAGGGCATTCCACTAACAATACCAAAAAGATTCAGTTGCGAGGTGCATTATTTAAGGGTTTCTGATTTGCTTGGTTGAGGAAATTGTTTCTGGTTGCCAAATTGCCTTGAAATTGACTGGCGTTGGAACATGAATGTAGCTGAAATGCTTGGACGGTGGACACATGCCTTGCAACAGATACATAAGCAATCTTTTCAGCTGGCAAGATCAAATAACGGAGCAGGTCCAGGGCCTCTGAAAAAGACATCTGATTCTGGAGGCAATGGTCATGCTGAATCGCTGCAGACGACTCTTGCAGAGCACCGTCAACACTTGGCTAATATTCAGGTGCTTATTGGTCAGCTGAAGGATGCTACCCCAGCATTAGAGTCAACGATATTAACTCTCCATGAAGAAGTAAGCAGGGATGCTGTTGCCGCTCCAACAATGAGACAACATATGGTATCTTTGTCAGCATGGAGATGTCAGTTTGGTCATGAAGAAGTAAGCAGGGATGCTGCTGCCGCTCCAACAATGAGACAATATATGGTATCTTTGTCAGCATGAAGATGTCACTTTGGTAGGAAGATAGTCAACGATGAAAGAAAAGCTGAAGCAAATTTTGTGATAGTGAAACTTCAAGCTAACAGGTGTTCCAAGGCCTCATTTCTGAGAATTGATGCCCTGCAAACTTTTCAAGTTGCTAAGCATCCAAGCAGCAGGGGTATTGGTAAAACCAAAGAAGAATTTTCCTTGATTGGCATGTTTAACAAGTGTTTTGCTCCCAAACAGGGTTCTATTGTGTATATTGTTGATTTTTGGTAGCATCGGATGTGCTCTAAGTCTCAAACTTTGTGGAGAGGCTTAGACACATGCATTACAGATAACCCAAAAATTGTTTTGGGAAATTCCACTCAGAAACAGTTTTGTAAGAAAAATTAATTATTTTTAATAAGGACCCCAACTCTACCTTAGGAAATTAAAATAATTAATGAGTATTAATGTAAATTGTGGGTGAAACTTCTATAAAAAACAGATAAACTCTAATATAATCTTAGCCGTTGATTGAAGATCTAATCTTGGTCGTTGAAGTCTCAACGAAAAGACTATAAAGGAAAACTTGAGGGTCATTTGTAAGATAAACCGAGAGGATCTAGAGTTAAAATACTCTGAAGTGAGTAGTGCTCAAGACGAAAACAAGATCTAAGTGATTCTTCAGCGCAGTTGAGGGGTAGAGACAGTTTTGGCAGGAGGATCTTCTCCGGGGCCAAGGATCATCAACAGAGAGGTAGAGAAAGACGAAGAGGAGGTTGTGCAAAGCCCAGAGTGAGTGATGCAACACCCAGAAGGGGTGACGCAGGGCCACGCAGAGGTAGTGCAATTTCTTAGCAGAAAGTCCGAGCTTCAAGTGGGGAAATCCAGATCTGAGCCCGGAGGGCTGGATTGATTTTGAAGAACCCACTAAATAAAGTCGGCCCGAAGGGGGGTCTTTTCCTATTCTATAATGATAGATGGCCCAAATGCGCTCTCTCTGGCGTGGGGTGCATTCAATTACCTTATGCCCCAAATCTGTCAAGGGACAAGTCATAATATACTAATTTGTAAATTCTACCTCCTTACCTTACCATAATCATTACATTATTAGTAGTTATATAGGTGTCCGGGTTTCTCTTTGACTAGGACTTCTTCCTCTTTCATAAAGAGGATTTTGATGGTTTCCACATTCTTCCTAAAGCTCTCTCCATCATCCCATCCTTGCCCACTCAAATGATTGATTGAACATCCTTCTTGAGCCCACTCAATTGGCATTGAAAAGAGCAGCGGTAAGGAAGAGAGGAAAGTAAAACCCCGTATTTTTGGGGAAGGTCTTGAAGGGGCCGGACTCTTCGGCTTGCCTGATGGAGGGGATGGAGAACCCATATAGATGTTACGGTGTGATTTGCCTCAACTGAGCCTACCGGAAGGCCCTGCCTGCTTTAGGGTCCTCTTGCCTTATGACTTTCATCTTTGTAACCCAAGTTAGATCACGGAGAAGGGGTGACGCAGTTCCAGATTTGACCCCACGCAGGCCTACGCAGCTACTGCGCAAAGGCAATGCAGAGGGAGCTGGGGTTTCGTTAGTTTAGCTACCGGATCAACCAGGACTTGCAGAGTGAGGTATAATCACTATATTTTTCTATGTCAGTATTTCTCTAACTGAATTGTCCAGAGAAACATTCAGAGTTGTATCCAGAATAAATGCTTCTTAATAATAAAACCCTTAGATCTGCTACACCGGTTTTCCCGCATTGGGTTTTTCCGAGGACATTTGTCCAAAAATAACGGTGTCCTGTGTGTGTCTTATTTCTCTTGCTTAGTTCAATGTTTTCACATGTAATTTAATTGAGTGAAGGCTGCTTTAGTAACTGTTTTGATATTTTTTTGAAGTAATCTGCAAATAGCTTGTTAAATGTAATTAACAAGTAGGAGAAGTAGTTCAGTTTGTCACAGTAGGGATTCTAGATCTAGGACTTGGAATTTTCACATGGTATTAGAGCGTTGATTGCGAAACAGGAAGAGTAGATCCAACGCTGAGGAGGAGGTTGAATAGTTGCAGAAAGTAGCAGTTTGAATCCCCATAGGGATTGCGCAGTCCAGGCCTGGAAGACTGAAATTTCCAGGAAATTCTATCTCTGAGTGAGTTGACAGAGGGAAGGGCTTCTAGATCGGAATTTTTCCGAGCCAGAGGGAGCAGGGCAGAGTTGGTGGGATGCAGTTTCTGCAAGAAGAATTTGTTTCGCTGGGCAGAAAGTCATCAAAAGAGGAAGAAGCAGCATAGTGAGCGAATTTTCTTCCTTAGGAAGTTCCTAGCTGGGGAATTTCATTTTTTCCAAGATTTGAGCAGCAGATCTACAAACTCCAGAAGGAGTGCGTCAGCTTGTCCAGTGCTGTGCAGAGGGGGTAGAAGAGGAGCAGATTCGACATTCTTGACGGCCATGGCAACTCACGGGCTTCGAGATCAGGAGGATGAGTATGCCATGAGGGCCCATGCATCGCCAGGAGGGAGATGTGGCGACATTGAGTTGTAAGTTCGCAAGAACTTCAGTTGGGTAGGATCCTTGAGGAGTCCACCTCTCAGATCATACCTTGCTACAGGTGCCCAAGATCAGCAGTAGTAGGCAGGAGGAGTTTTCAGTTGGTGTCGAGGAGTGCAGAAACGACAGATGCAGTAGTTAGCAGCGTAGAGCAGAGTTGCAGCAGTGCAGAGCAGCAGCAACACAATGCTTCAGAGGGACAATGTGGATTTAATAGCAGTCAGAGTTTCAACATCGAGATGCATCCTGAACACTTGTTCAGATTCATGGATGTTTTTCAGTTGCTTCTCTCAATAGCTGAGTTGCAGTGCAAATTTAGCAGTGGTAGTGCTAGCAACAGATGATACATTTGAGAGGGAGTTGCAGTACGGATGCAATGTTGATCGTGGCATGGTCAGCAACAGTACAATGCAATAGCAACACAGTGATTGATGGGCAACATGGCAGACATCATCAGCGCAGAGGGAGATGCTTCAGAGTCAGAGCAGTGTGCAGCAAGGCATATCTGTTAGAGCACTTTCTTCGCTAAGGAGTGTTGATTTGTGGTAGCATCAGATGTGATCTAAGTCTCAAACTTTGTGGAGAGGCTTAGACACACGCATTACAAATATCCCAGAGATTGTTTTGGGAAATTCCACCCAGAAACAATTTTATAAGAAAAATTAATTATTTTTAATAAGGACCCTAAGTCTAACTTAGGAAATTAAAATAATTAATGAGTATTAATGTAAACTGTGGGTGAAACTTCCAGAAAAAGCAGATCAAGTCTAATATAATCTTAGTCGTTGATTGGAGATCTAATCTCGGTCGTTGAAGTCTCAACGAGAAGATTATAAAGGAAGGCTTGAGGGTCATTTGTAAGATACACTGAGAGGATCTAGAGATCAAATTTTCTGAAGTGAGCAGTGCTCAAGACGAAAACAAGATCTTAAGTGATTCTTCAGTGCAGTTGAGGGGCAGAGACAGTTTTGGCAGGAGGATCTTCTTTGGGGCCAAGGATCATCAACAGAGAGGCAGAGAAAGACGAATAGGAGGCTGTGCAGAGCCCAAAATGAGTGACGCAACACCCAGAAGGGGGGGACGCAGGGCCACGTGTTGATTTTTGTAGCTTTAGATAGTGATATAAGTCTCATATATGATGAGGAGGCTTGGACACTAGTGTTCCAAAGAACTCAGAAACTGTTTGTGGAAATTCCACTCGGTTCATGTTTTATTAAAATAATTAATTATTTTAATGGGGACCCTAAGTCTAAACTTAGGGAAATTAAATAATTAATGGATATTAATAAAACAGAGTGTGAATCTTCTAGAGAACGAAGATCAAGTCAAGATTTAATCTTAGCCATTGATTAGACTTCTAATCTGGGTCGTTGATTTATCAATGAGAATATTATAAAGGAAGGCTTGAGGGCCATTTGGAAAGTAAGCCGGGCATACACTCAGTAACCCAAGGGAAGTCGATTCTTTAGAATTTAGGATTCGATTTCAGCGGGAGAGTTGTAGGGCATAGGAAGCGGAGGGTCTGAACAACAGTCAGAGCTCGAGGAAGAAGGGCGTAGAAGGGTAGAGGAGCAACACAAAGGGACAATGCAGTAGTGACGCAGTATCATCCAGTCTCTGCGTAGGGAAACATGCATGGGTGACGCAGTGAAGGCTAATGAGCTTCTCAGGTGTTAGAAAATTCTCCGGAGGTTGGGAGAAAAATTATCTTAGATGTTTTCTTGGAAGTTTCTCAATCATTCTGCCAGTCATTCCTTGTAAAGAACTTGTTGCTGAAGATTAATATATAAACCCTCATCTGCTGCACCGGTTTTCCCACATTGGGTTTTTCTGGGGACAATTGTCCAAAAATAATTGTGTCGATGTGATTGATTCTTGTGCTTGTATTTCACTGTTCTTTTCTCTCTATGTACTTGTGTGATAACTGCAGTAGAATTTATTTCGAAATTTGCTGAAGGGTTTGTTGTAAATAGCTTATTGTGAAAAATAAGTAGGAGAAATAAATCAGTAATTGCAGTAGTATTTCAGATTTGAAATTTTCACATGGTATCAGAGTTGAGATCGGGTAACAGGGTTGGAGGTTCTGAAACGGAACGAAGTTTTGATGCTGTTGGAGCAGCAACTCGAAAGGGTTCACGCAGTCCTCCAGAAAAAGAGAAAAGAATGGAAGGAAGCTTGGATCACGACATCTTTGTATTGGCTTCTAGATGGGAAGAAGACTTCACTTACTTATCAAGCTCTGCTTCCTCAAAGGTGTGGTATATTGATAGTGGAGCTTCTAGACATATGACGGGAATATGAGAATGTTTCTCGAGCTACCAAGAAGAACAGATGAACTTCAAGATCACCATGGGTAATAAGGTGAAATGTACCCCTGTTGGAAGAGGTACCTCAGTTTTTCAAACTGAGGCATGGAATAGCCTTCGGGCTACCAATGTGCTGCATGTGCCTGGTTTGGGGATGAACTTACTCTCTGTGTCTCAGTTGCAAAACAAGGGCTATGACGTATACTTCATCGGCAAGAGAGTATATGTCAAACACCTGAGTTGGAAGAAGAAGGCACAAATCGGGGTCAGGAGCAACAAACTGTATAAGTGATAGCTCAAATCTCCAATGGCACTAATATGCATTAGTGGTGAGAAGGATTTGAATGAGCTATGGCACAGAAGAATGGGGCACTTACACCATGGGGCTCTTAGAATTCTCAAAGAGACTGTCATAGGAGTTCCAGGATTGAGCACCAAGCGAGATGATGTTTGCAGAGGATGCGTACTAGGTAAGTACGCCAAGGCATCTTAGCCCAGGAGCAACAATAGAGCTAAGAGTGTGTTGCGATCAATACATTCAGATATCTGCGGACCTATGTCCACCATATCTCTTAGTGGTGCCGAATACTTCGTCACCTTCATTGATGACCATTCCAGGAAAACTTGGATCTTCTTTCTAAAGACCAAGGATGAGGTCTTTGATCGATTCAAAGAGTTTAAGGCTCTAGTTGAGAATCTGACAGGAAAAAGGATAAAGATATTGCTATCAGATAATGGTGGAGAATATATTAATAAAGACTTCATAGATTTCTGCGCAAGGGAAGGCATTAGAAGAGAGTGGATCACTTCATATAATCTGGAGCAGAATGGAGTTGCAGAGAGGAAGAATAGAAGTATTGTTGAATAAGTGAGGGTGATGCAGTATGATCAAGATATGCCCAAATTTCGATGGGCTGAAGCATGCAGTACAACTATGTATGTTCAGAATAGGATTCCTCATAGGGCTCTAGGTAAGATTACACTAGAGAGTGTCTTCACTGGCAGGAAGGCAAAAGTAAGCCATTTCAAGATTTTTGGTAGTTTGGCATACTTCCATATACCCGAAGAGAAGAGGAAGAAATTGGATTAGACTGCAGAAAAGGGATATCTGGTGGGATATAGTGAGTTTGCTAAGGCATATAAAATCTGCATTCCTGGTAGTAGGAAGATTGTAGTACGACGGGATGTGAAGTTCATGGAGGAGAGAGCTTTCAGGAAATCTCTGGAGATGCCTTTCGAAACGCAATCAGAGGATGATCCACTGGTCTAGCCACTTCGACTAGCCGAAACCAGCACAAGTGCTTCTCCAGGACAAAAGGATCCAGGAGTATTTCTTTAATAGGATTCACAGGATGAGGAGCAGGAAGATCCACCCACTACCAGTGAAAGAACGAGCCGGGAGTTACGACAGATTCTAAGGGACGCAGAGGAGTTTGTCAGAGCTCTTAGAAACGAGAAGAGGCAGCGTAGATAACCTGATAGGTACCGAGCCTTGGTAGCTCAGGTTGGGGAACCCTCTAGTTTCCAAGAGGTAGCTCAACATTAAGTATGGGTAGATGCAATGGTGGAAGGGTATAGTTCCATCATGACTAATGATGTTTGGGAAGTGGTTCCTAGGCCTCAAAACAGATTAGTTGTGGGTTCGAGATGGATCTACAAGATCAAATATGCTGCAGATGGGAGTGTGGAAAAATATAAAGCCAGGTTCGTGGCCAAGGGGTATGCTCAGAAGGAGGGAATAGACTATGAAGAAACCTTCGCTCCAGTAGCCAGATATACTTATATTAGATCTGTGATATCCCTTGTAGCGCAGATGGGGTGGGAGATTCACTAGATGGATGTCAAGACTGCATTCTTGAATGGGGTGATAGAAGAAGAAGTATATATCGAACAACCAGAGGGCTTTGAGACGCATGAGCAAAAGACTCATGTATGTAGGCTTAAGAAAGCTTTGTATGGACTTAAGCAAGCACCTAGAGCTTGGTACGGTTGAATTGATAGTTACTTGTAGAAGATGGGATTCGTCAAGAGTGACGCAGATCCTAATCTCTACTATCTGACCGTAGGGAATGAGCCTCTGATACTGGTGCTGTATGTGGATGACCTATTCCTGACAGGTTCATCAAGGCTCATCAAGGATTGCAAGGAGAACCTAGCTTCAGAATTCGACATGAAGGATCTGGGACTGATGCATTATTTTATGGGGTTGGAAGTTTGGCAGCAGAAGGGTGAAATTTTCCTTCGTCAAGGGGGATATGCTATAGAAATTCTGAAAAGGTTCAGGATGCAGGATTGTAGACCCATGGCTACTCCAATGATCACCAACTGGAAGAAGATTGATGTGTTCGAAGATGATGAGGATGATATTACCTTGTACAGGCAGCTCATAGGGTCCTTGATGTATCTAGACAACACTAGGCCAAACATCTGTTACGTTGTCAACACCCTCAGTCAGTTCATGGTGGAACCAAGGAGGGCACATTGGGCAACAACCAAGCATGTTCTCAGATACATATGAGGAACAATCGAGCATGGATTAAGATACACTCAATGACATTAGACTGAGTGGGTTCAGTGACGCAGATTGGGTTGGAAGTTCAGTAGATCGGAAAAGTACCAGTGGGTACTGTTTCAACATTGGATCAGGGATGACTTCCTGGTGCAGTAGGAAAAAAAGTCCGTAGCTCTGAGCTCAGCTGAGGCGGAATATATGGCAGCCAACACAACTTTGTGTGAAGCCATATGGCTTAGGAAGTTGCTTGTGAATCTACTCAAGGAAAAGATGGAAGCGACCAACATTCCATGTGATAATTAGAGTTGCATCAAGATCTCTGAGAATCCCGTGTTTCATGATCGGTCGAAACAAATTGACATCAGGTGTCATTTTAACGGAGACTTTGTCCAGCAGGGAGTTGTACAGTTGCAATACACTCCGATAGGAGAACAGGTGGCAGGCATCCTTACTAAGGCTCTGGGAATAACAAAGTTTGTTTATTTCAGGGGATGATCAAGAATCCATTGTAGTAGCAGAAATGGACAAGTGCAGAATTTGAGAGGGAGCTGCAGTACAAATGAGGCAGTGACAATGGCAGTGTCATGGGCAGCAATACAGAAGGCAACAACACAACAGATGAGGGGCAACAACCAAGCATCAGTAGCGCAGAAGATGTTTCAAAAGTAAGAGCAGTATGCAACAGGAAAATTGCTAGAAAACTTTTCTCGCTAAGAGGGAGTGTTGATTTTTGTAGCATTAGAAAGTGATCTAAGTCTCATATTTGGTTAGGAGGCTTGGACACCAATATTCCAAAGAACCCATAGACCGTTTGTGGAAATTCCACTCGGTTCATGTTTTATTAAAATAATTAATTATTTTAATGGGAACCCTTAGTCTAAACTTAGGGAAATTAAATAATTAATGGGTATTAATAAAACAAAGTGTGAATCTTCTAGAGAACGAAGATCAAGTCAAGATTTAATCTTAGCCATTGATTAAACTTCTAATTTGGGCAGTTGATTTATCAATGAGAAGACTATAAAGGAAGGCTTGAGGGCCATTTGGAAAGTAAGCTGGGCATACACTCAGTAACCTAAGGGAAGTTGATTCTTCAGAATTTAGAATTCGATTTCAGAGGGAGAGTTGTAGGTTGTAGGAAGCGGAGGGTCTCAGTAGTAGTTAGAGCTCGAGGAAGAAGGACGTAGAAGGGTAGAGGAGCAACACAGTGGGATAGAGCAGAGGTACATCGCAGTAGTGACGCAGTCTCTGCGTAGGGACACATGCAGGGGTAATGCAATGAAGGCTAGTGAGCTTCTCAGGTGTCAGTCTATTCTCCGGAGGTTGGGAGAAAAATGATCTCAGGTGTTTTCTTGCAAGTTTCTCAATCATTCTAACAGTCATTCCTTGTAAAGAAAATGTTGTTGAAGATTAATATATAAACCCTCATCTGCTGCACTGGTTTTCCCACATTGGGTTTTTCCGGAGACAATTGTTCAAAAATAGCTGTGTCGATGTGATTGATTCTTGTGCTTGTATTTCACTGTTCTTTTCTCTATACGTACTTGTGTGATCACTGCAGTAGAAATTATTTCGAAATTTACTGAAGGGTTTACTATAAATAGCTTATTGTGAAAAATAAGCAGGAGAAATAAATCAGTAATTGCAGTAGTATTTCAGATTTGAAATTTTCACACCACGCAGGCCCCACGCAGAGGCAACGCATTTTCTTAGCAGAAAGTTTGAGTTTCAACTGGGGAAATCCAGATCCGAGTTGGGAGGGCTGGATTGATTTTCCGGAAGGGTTGAAAGATCATGCAAAAGGGGTGACGCAGTTCCAGATCTGACCCCACGCAGGCCTACACAGCTACTGCGCAAAGGCAACGCAGGGGGAGCTGAGGTTTCGTTAGTTCAACTACCCGATCAGCCGAGACTTGTAGAGTGAGGTATACTCACTATATTTTTCTCTATCAGTATTTCTCTGTAACTGAATCGTCTGGAGAGACATTCAAAGTTGTATCCAGAAAAACTGTTGCTTAATAATAAAACCCTCAGATCTGCCGCACCGGTTTTCCCGCATTGGGTTTTTCCGGGGACGTTTGTCCAAAAATAACGGTGTCCCGTGTTTGTGTTATTTCTCTTGCTCAGTTTACTGTTTTACATGTAATTTAATTGAGTGAAGGTTGCTTCAGTAACTGCTTTGATATTTTTAGAAGTAATTTGCAAATAGCTTGTTAAATCTAATTTACAAGTAGGAGAAGTAGTTCAATTTGTCGCAGTAGGGATTCCAGATCTAGGACTTGTGATTTTCACACATATACCACAGGTTGTTTATCAATTGTGCCTTTTTGGACTACAACTCGATGATGGTGAATTGGAAAATTTTCCGGACATTAAGTTTGGTGAAAAGGATTGTTAGGGATTGTACTTTTTATCATAATAAAAACAAAAGAGTTGGGTCTTCTTCTATGAGACGTCTATTGTAAAATGATACATATGGGATGAGCCATGCAATTGAACATGATATCAACTTTTGTTGGGATGTTGGACTGTTGCTCTCATTATCAGTTGCACACTAGTACAAGTATATCAGGCCAATACCCACTGTAGAAGATCCTCTCAAAGAAACAAATGGAAGGCATGCTCTACAGAAAATGATAGTTGAAACATTTGCCCCCAATAATACAAATGTTTCAAGTGAAGGGTGGATCAGTATCATCTTAGGCCCAGATTATTCCAGGGAAAGCATATATGTTGAACATGATGCTATTCTCGTTTCCCTATCGCATACTGGGAGCTTTGTCCCTGAAGATTCTGCTATAGTTGGTGTCACATACATGGTATTCTGTGGAGGGGCTAACGAGCTTACAGGAAAAAGTGAGCAATCATAATTAATAATGGAATTTGCACTATGCTGACATTATGGAAAGACATGCAACTTCAAGACCTTTATGCTTAAGTAAGAGAAATTGGTAACAACAGGTGGTTGCCTTAGTTCAGGATCTGACAGGTCTAACCTCAGTCAATTGGATAGATTGGCGGAACAAGATAATGCTAGGTCCTTCAAGGAGAGGGCAATAACTTTATTCAAGAGTATTTTCTTCTTGTGGATATCTTTGAAGCAATGGAAAACTGCACCTCATGTGTGTTATGGAACCATAGTTATTAATGAGCTAGTTGAACATGATGTAAGAGGCATCTATGGGTAGTTGTTTGTGGAGAATGTTGGATGTCATCATCAAGACTATTAGGTCCCTATAATACTAGTGTATCCCCTTATTATTGTTAGTGTAACCCCCTTATTGTTATTGTTGTACACCTGTAGCCCCCATATTGTTAATATTGTGCCCTTACATTATTATTGTTAGGTCGGCTAAGATTATATTATGACCCCATGGACTCCTATATACAGAAAGCAGGTTTTGTCATTTGTATCATCCAAGGATTGTTCATTTATGTAATGTAAAGGAGCTTGCCACCTCGAAGTGGCTGATTTCTAAGGTGTTGATCTCTCTTTTCTTCTATTTTTGGAGCTGGTTACATAACATTTGGTATCAGAGCTTTTGGATTCTAGGGTTTCGCTGCTCCAAACAGGGCATCATGCCATTTTCGCTATAGCTTTTTTTCTACGAAGGTTCAGAAGTTGAAATTTTTACCACGAGAAGCTGAAATCCTGAGGAACTTCATGTAAAACTTTCATATCTTGGTTCGCAATATTTTTAGAGATATGATTTGTGGAAGTTAGGGTTTTTTCAGGCTCCCGAATTCCATCGCAAAGAGGTGACCGTGGGAAAATCGTGATAACTCTCTCTCTCTCTGAGTATTGGATTGGGATTTTGTAAAAAGTCGCTGAAAGTACACAGATAATAGTTTTTTGTGTATCAATTTCAGAGCCTAAGGGGGAAACAGTGACACATGGCACGCCGTACAAGTTCGCTCTACTGAACCAGGCCATAATTAGTTCATTGTGGGAGATTGGGCACAACTTTGCCTTGAAGAATCCAAATCAGGTCAAACCTATGGCATTCGAAAGAAGATTCAGAGGGCTACTATAGGACCGAATTTCAGATATTGAAGATCCGAAATCACAGAGATAATTCAGTTTCAATATCGAGCTCCTCAAAAGCAAGAAAAATGTGTATATTTTTTTCAAATTGCATAAGTCTTGTTTGAAAAATCAGTTTGAAGTGATTCCAAGGGCATATTGAAGCATAGATAACAGTATTGAGTTATATAATGCCTCCCAAAAAGAATTCCACACCCATTAAGCCCTCAAAAAGCTCTACTGTGATGCATGAAGAGGAAGAATTGCAGTATGATATATCAAAATTACGGTACCAAGTACAACAAATTTCGATCTTACAAAGAGCAATAAAAGATGACATAGATGGTTTAAAAGCAAAAATGAAGGCTAAGTTGGATGGTTTGAAGGATCAAATGAAAGATAATATGAATGATAAAGTAGTGGAAGATCATATCGAGCATCAACAACAAGTTCTCCAACTCTCAAAGGGTAACCTAACTTTGGTGTAGAATCGAATGAAACAACAGGAAGACCAACATCATAGCGAAAGAAGTTTTGAAGCAGTCATAGAAACGAGAACTCGACAACTGCGAAATCGATCAATTTCAGAGTATCTCAGCAAGTGGAAGAAGTTACTCGTTGAAGATTCCACATGGGAGGATGAGATTTTTATATAGAAGCATCCAGAAATAATCAAGCATTGAGAGCAAAACTTGTTTGAAGGAGAGGGGCATGTTAGGTCCCTATAAGACTAGTGTATCCCCTTATTATTGTTAGTGTAGCCCCCTTATTGTTATTGTTGTACTCCTGTAGCCCCCATATTGTTATTATTGTGCCCTTACATTATTATTGTTAGGTCGGCTAGGATTATTGTGACCCCATGGACTCCTATATATAGAAAAGAGGTTTTGTCATTTGTATCATCCAAGAATTGTTCATTTATGTAATGTAAAGGAGGTTGCCCCCTCGAAGTGGCTGATTTCTAAGGCATTGATCTCTCTTTTCTTCTATTTTTGAAGCTGGTTTCATAACAAGGACCATCGTTTGTGATGTGGATCATTGATGAAATTTCTCTTCCATTTACCCCTAGAAGTGATAGGTAACAAATAGCATACCACTTGTGTACACACTCCTAGACATTTCCCTTGTGATGGTATATCTATTGACCATTATGTGGGTGATGAGGTGTTATAGTGAGGGTTTTCTACCAAGGTATTGGTTCCCAAAGCACTTGGATGATATGTTATGCAAAGCACTTGGATGATATGCTATGCCTTGTTCCTCAGTCTATGGTTAAGCTTGATTAAAGGAGCCTTTTTGGTTGCATGTGTTGATAATTAATCTTGATCTATGGATCACTAAGTGGAGCAACTGTTATTTTTGCAGCATCGGATGCGCTCTAGCCTCGAGATTTTGCAGAGAGGGTAAGACACATGCATTCTCCAAGACCCATAAATCGTTTGGGGAAATTCCACCCAGAGATGATTTAATTAAAATAATTAATTATTTTTAATGTATTCCCAAGTCTAAACTTAGGAAATGAGAATAATTAAAGGGTATTAATTAAATCGGGTGAGAATCTTCTAGATAAAGGCATGGATCGGGTCCTAGATAATCTGAGCCAATGATTAAGATCTAATCTTGGTTGTTGATATGTCAACGAGAGATTAGAAGAAGGAGCTCGATGGGCACTTGGAGAATACACTTGAGATTTGCAGAGATCGATTTTGCTGGGTGATCGAATTCTCAAAGAGGCAACGCTGAGTTGCTAGAGAGAGATCAAATGATATCGTTGCAGTGAGGGGCAGAGATAGTAGACCGGAGGAAGTTTTCCAGATTCAGGGAGTACAAGGCAGAGAAGTCGTGAGAGCCACAGAGAGGCAGCTCAGTGCCACACAGAGGCAACACATAGCTTTAGAGGGAGTCTGTTATTTTATTGGGAGAAAGTCGAGATCTCGTGCCGGAAGCCAGGGTGCGAGTCCGAAAGGCCAGGGAGTCGAGTTTCCAGTCAGCAAAAGTTCAAAAGTGTGAAAATTCCTAGATCTAAATGATCTCTAGAATCCTACTGCAACAAACTGAATTTACTTCTATTTGTAAATTATATTACTGAATTATTTCAGATTTCTTCGTGAAATATTGAAGCAAATTACCAACGTAGCCTACACTTAATTACTTATGATTCTAAAACAAGGAAACTGAGCAAAGAAAAAAATACACACAGGACACCATTATTTTTGGACGGAAGTCCCTGGAAAAACCCAATGCGGGAAAACCGGTGCAGCAGATTTGAGGGTTTGATTTTATTAAGCAGTAGAAAATTTTGAATACATCTTTGAATACCACAAAGGTAATTTAGTTACAGAGAGAGAAATACTGGCAGAAAGATTGTGAGTTTTACCTCACTCAATCACTGAAAAGATCCCGGCTGATCCGGTCACTGGATGAAGTGCCCTTGGCAGGCCCTGCGTTGCCTCTGTGCAGTCCCTACGCAGTCCCCGCATCAGCCTTGTGAAAATTCCTGAATCTACTTAACATAAATTTCTATTGCAAAAATCTGGTTTACGTCTCCTACTTGTGTTTTTACATTTACAAGTTATTTTCAGAAATATTCAGAAAACAACGAAGTAAACACATTGTAGATCTTCACATACATAGAGATCAAGTACTGAAGAATAAGCACATTCATACAAAGGACACACAAAATTTTTCGGACAAATGTCCCCGGAAAAATCCAATGCGAGAAAATTGGTGCAACAGTTCTGAGGGTTTTTATTATTATGTAGCAGTTTTGAGTACATCTAGGGTGCCAGAATCCGGCTTAACCAACAGAGAAAACCTCGACAATCAGAGATAAACGTGAGTTTTACCTCACTCTGCAAGTCTCGGCTGATCCGGATCAGTCACTAGTGAAACCCCAGCTAGCTCTGCGCAGTCTCTACGTTGTCACTGCGTAAGCTTGCATGAGCCTAGTTTAAGGACTGCGTCACCCTTCCTCTTCGCTGATTAGCGTCTCAGATATCGAGTTTCAGCCCTGTCGGCTGAGAAACCTCGATTCCTGGCTAATTTTGGACTGTCTCTCGGAGTCTCAACGCTGCCCTATGTGAGCCTTGCATGGGCAAGCATCACCCTCTCTAGGGTATGTGTCACACTCTCCGGTTGCTGCACTGCGTCCTCTGCATCTTTGCTATCCTTGCTCTGCTTTGTACTCTTGGTCCTCACACCAATCACTGCATCTGCCCCTCACCGCTTCTCTGAATCACTCAGATCTGATCTTCGTCCGAGCACTGCTCTATCAGAGGAATTCGATCTCTTAGACTTTGTGTGTATTCTCCAACTGACCCCAAGACTTTAATACTTTTCTCGTTGAACAATCAACGACTGTGATCTAATCTCTAATAGACGGTGAAGATTAGCAAAAAATTGATCCACGTCACTTAGAACATTTTCACCTAACTTTTTTAATTAATTCACTTTAATTATTTAATTTCCCTAAGTTAGACTTAGGGTTTCCATTAAAATAATTAATTATTTGAATAACTTTCACACCAGGTGGAATTTCTCCAAACAATTTTTGGGTCTTGGAGATCTCATGTGTCCTAGCCCCTTCTCAAAGTTTCGGAGCTAGAGAACATTTGATGCTACCCAAAAAATCAACACTCCCTCTTAGCGAGGAATGTGCCGTGAAAGTTTCAAAATAAAAACCCTACTGCAGTGTCTTGATCTACTTTGCCTACTTGTTTGATTAATTAACAAGTTATTAATCTGAAGTATTCAGAAAAACATTAAAGCAAATACAAACTGCAGCCTACACTTCTACAAATCATTTACTGAACAACACACACATGTGACAAAATTACACAGATTTTTCGGACAAATGTCCTCGGAAAAACCCAATGCGGAAAAACCAGTGCAACAGCTCTAGAGGGTTTTATTATGCAGAATCTGAATACAACAATCTGGGAACTTGAAATGGTTTGCCCTACAGAGAAATTACATGACATTTGTACCTTTCACTCGGAGACACAAAATATGGCTGATCCAACCCTCTGCGGGGAATTATGAATTCGAGCCCTACAAGCGAGCGTACCCATCAGGGTGACACAATGGGGGGGAATTATGAATTCAGCCCCTACTAGCGAGCGTACCCATTGTGTCACCCTGACGGGTGCTGTGCTGCCCTGGTTGGGCATGCGTCACCTTGGTTGGGTCTCTACTGCCCCTACGTCGCCCTGGTTGGGCCTGCGTCACCCTGATTGGGCTTACACAGCCTCTGTGCAATCTCCTGTGTGGTCCTGGCTAGACTGTCCCTCTGGCTGGCCTTTGTGCTGCCTGGTACAAGTTGCCTCTCTGCTGCTGTATTCTCGGCCTCAGATTAGATCATCCCTTGCCGATCTTTGCCCCTCACTACACTGCAAGCTCATTTCGAATTCCTCAGCAAACCCCGCCCCAGAAATTCGACTTAGTTTCGGTGCTCTGCAATGTGTGTGTATTCTCCAACTGAACCCAAGCCCTTCTCTTATAATTTTCTCGTTGGCAAACCAACGGCCATGATCTAATCTCTTATCAACGACTGAGATTAAAAGAAAGGTTGGTCCACGTCACTTAGAACATTTCATCACATGTGTAATTTAATTCACTTTAATTTTTCCATTTCCTTAAGTTAGACTTAGGGTCCCCCTTAAAAAAATTTAATTATTTGAATAACTGATCCACGTCACTTAGAACATTTCATCACATGTGTAATTTAATTCACTTTAATTTTTCAATTTCCCTAGGTTAGACTTAGGGTCCCCATTAAAAAATTTAATTATTTGAATAACTATTACACCAAATGAAATTTCTCCAAACGCTTTCTGGGTCTTGGAGATCTCGTGTGTCTTAGCCCCTCTACAAAGTTTCGGAGCTAGAGCACCCCGAAGCTACCCCAAAATCTCAAGACTTCCTCTTAGCGAGGAGTGTGCTCTAGCAATTCTTCCACATTGAAGCATCACCTGATCTCAGAATCGGTATCAACACTGGTGATGCTTGGCCCGCTGCCCTCCATCCACTGCGCTGCTTCTTTCTGTATTGCTGCCCATGTCATTGCCACCAACACTGCTACATCTATACTACAGCTCCCTCTCAAATTGCTGCATCATGCTGCCCATAGCACTGCCATTGCTAACTGCTGCACTGCAACTCAGTTGCTGAGAAGTAGGCAACTGAAGGACTATCACCCAATCACTGACAGACAAGTCAGTTGGGCTGCATCTCATCACTGAAGCACCCTCTGCTGTTGCTGCCGCGATGCGCTGTCTCTCTGAAGCCCTGCGTTGTCTGCTGCACTGCACTGTGTAAGCACTGCCTCTGCGCTGTTGAAATTCCATCAGCCTTTGCGCTGCTGCTTCCATGCTGCTTCTGTCTCTCCTCTGCATTGCTCCACACTTTAGTGTCCTAGCTTGCCTATGCTTCTCCATGATATTTTGCACCCGCTGCTCCAGTCATCCCGCTACTGTCTTAAGGCTCCCGTAGCACGTATATGATCTAAGAGTTTGGGCACCTCAAGGATCCTGCCACCATTTGTAGCTGCTCTACAAATCAATATCGCCCCACTTCCTTGGTTCATGAGCACTCATGGCTATGTCATCGTCACTACCATTGTCCCCTTTCGTTGTTGCTGCCTTGGAATCAAAAGATTCCTTGTTGTTTCTCTTAGGACAAGACCTCGCGAAATGTCCAAGTTCACCACATTTAAAGCACCCGACCTTTGATAGGTCCTTCTTCTTCTTCCCTTGCTGCCTCTGTCCCTTAGATGCAAGAGCTGCATCCTCCTCCTCTTTCTTTACTTTGACACCACCGACACTGCTTTGCTTCTTGGTTATTCTCCTGATTTCCTCTTGACAGAGGATTGCCCACATGTTCGTCTAGGATGGTGACACTGCTCTGCCCAAGATGCTTTGGACAAACGTTTCCCATTCATCGGTGACTGCATTCAAAGCAGTTCTCACCAAGAGCCCTTCATCCGAAGTTGTCCCCATGGCAATCAACTGGTCCTGGATAGTTTGAAGTCTAAAGGGGAAGGAATCGATTTCCTCTCCCTTCTGCATTTGGAACAACCGCATTTGATTTTCCAGAAGCATTTTCCTCTGGATGGAGCTTCCCTGATACATCGTGTTCAGTGTTGTCCACATCTCATTTGTCGTGTTCTTCTTGGCAATATGAGGGACCACGTGATCCTTCACTCCATCCATGATCAGGCGCTTAGCTCGTGCCTGATTCTCATTATATTTCTTCAGATCTGCATCGACAAGCACAACTAGGACGTTTTCTACATAGTCCTTGATGCTGTAGTCATCCATGACTGTTAGGATTTTGGACCTCCAGATAACAAATTTGGACACACCGTCCAACCTATCCCGATCTCTCAGGCCATGAGAACCATCTCTGCTCAAACTGTCGAACCACAAACTCTTCTCCCTTCCGCCGCTGCTATACTCAACAAAGAATTGGATCTGGGCTGCTTGGCGAAAGAACCCTCTAGAGAATGTGCTCCCTCTGACCAATGATTTCCCTCCCGGAAATCTTTCACCAATTTTGACGAATCAGTCCTCTATGATCACTCCCTTGATCACACTCAGATTCCTTGGCTAGAGAATATGTTGAGTCACTGTTCCCCTCCCTCTTTTGTCACCTTTGCTAGGCATTGTTCTGCATTGATAGAACCTGTGCCACACCAGCAACTACTGAAGATTCGAAGCTATACTTCTAGGCTTTGGCAAACTGCACAACAATTCTCCACACGGACTGCGTCACCCTCCTGGTGCTGTGTCATCCTTTGCGTGAGCAGACTAGCTCAGCGTAGCCTCTACGGAGCGCAAGCTGCCCCTGCGTCACTCTGGAAGGCTTTGCGCTACCTCTACATCACTCAGACGGCTCCACGTCAACCTCTGCGTGGCCTGCGTCCCTCTTGGTGCTGCGCTGCCTTCTTCTGGATCTCTGCTGCCCTTCCTGCAACAATTTATCTTCAGTCGCTCTGCTGGTGGATCAGCTTGATCTACAATGCTTTGATACCATGTGAAAGTTTCAAAACAGAAACCCTACTACAGTGTCTTGATCTAATTTGCCTACTTGTTTGATTAATGAACAAGTTTTTAATCTGAAGTATTCAGAAAAACATTAAAGCAAATACAAACAGTAGCATACACATCTAAAGATCATTTACTGAACAACACACACGTGACAAAATTACACAGATTTTTTGGAAAAATGTCCTTGGAAAAACCCAATGCGGGAAAACTGGTGCAACAACTCTAGAGGGTTTTATTATTACGCAGAATCTGAATACAACAATTTGGGCACTAGAAATGGGTTGCCCTACACAGAAATTACACGATAGTTTTACCTTTCACTCAGAGACAGAAAATATGGCTGACCCAACCCTCTATGGGGAATTACAAATTCAAGCACTTTCTGGCTCACTGGAACCCTCAGCATTGCCTCTGCAGCCTTTGCGTTAGCCCCTACTGGCCAACGTACCCACTGCATCACCCTGACTGGTGTTGCGATGCCTCTGCACTGCCCTGGCTGGTCCTGCGTCACCTTGGCTGGGTCTCTGCTACCCCCGCATTGCCCTGGCTGGGCCTGCGTTACCCTGACTAAGCTTACGGAGCCTTTGCGCAGTCTTCTGTGTGGTCCTGGCTGGACTGCGTCCCTTTGGTTGGCCTCTGTGCTAGCTGGTAAAAGTTGCCTCTCTGCTGCTGTATTCTCGGCCTCGGATTAGATCATCCCTTGCCGATCTCTACCCCTCACTGCATTGCAAGCTCACTTCGAATTCCTCAGCAAACCCCGCCCTAGAAATTCGACTTAGCTTTAGTGCTCTGCAATGTGTGTGTATTCTCTTACTGACCCCAAGCCCTTCTCTTATACTTTTCTCGCTGGCAAACCAACGACCGTGATTTAATCTCTTATGAACAACTGAGATTAAAAGAAAGCTTGATCCACGTCACTTAGAACATTTCATCATATGTGTAATTTAATTCACTTTAATTTTCAATTTCCCTAAGTTAGACTTAGGATCCCCATTAAAAAATTTAATTATTTGAATAACTATTACACTTGATGAAGTTTCTCCAAACGCTTTCTCGGTATTGGAGATTTCGTGTGTCTTAGCCCCTCTAGAAAGTTTCGGAGCTAGAGCACATATGATGCTACCCCAAAATCTCAACATGTGCTCTAGCAACACTTCACTCCAGAAGCGTTACTCTGATCCACAACATCGGTCCCCTGCGCTGCTGATGCTTGGCCTGATGCCCCTCATCCTTTGCGCTGTTGCCCATGACTCTGCCATAGTCACTACCTCATTTGTATTGCAACTCCCTCTCAAATGTTGCATCATGCGGCCCATAGCACTGCCACTGCTAATTGCTGCACTGCAACTCAGTTGTGGAGAAGTAAGCAATTCGAGGACATCACCCAAAAATCCTGACAGACATTCTGGCTACATCTCGATACTGAAGCACCCTATGTTGATGAACTGCGCTGACCCTTTCAAGCTCCCCATTGCT
This sequence comes from Pinus albicaulis, assembly GCA_034641835.2. Taxonomy (NCBI): domain Eukaryota; kingdom Viridiplantae; phylum Streptophyta; class Pinopsida; order Pinales; family Pinaceae; genus Pinus; species Pinus albicaulis. Next base: position 417,018,101 of record CM076577.1, read on the forward strand.
GCTGCTGCTCTGCACTGCCCCTCTGTGCTGTTGAAGTCCCATCAGCCTCTGCGTTGCTGCTTTTGCCTATGCACTGCGCTGCTCCAGTGTTTAGCGTCTTCACTGCCACCGTTCCTCCATAATCCTCTGCACCAACCAACTCCAGTCATCTTGCTACTGTCTTTAAGGGCTCCCGTAGCTCATATGTCATCGCAGAGTTTGGGCACCTCAAGGATCCTGCCCACCGCCATCTATAGTGCAATTTACAAATCTATTTTGCCCCACCTCTTCTCTAGAGGTGCATGAGCACTCATGGCGTACTCATCCTCATCTGTCATGAAGAGTTTGAGATCATTCAAAACTGTCATGATCCTGGCCTTCCAGATGACAAAGTTGGATGCTCCATCCAACCTGTCCTGATCCATCAGTCCTTGAGTGGCCATCTCTTCTCAACAAAAAAATGTCGAAATAGATACTCTTCTCCCTTCTTCTGCTGCTGCTCTCAGCAAAAGACTCGGATCTGGGTTTCTTGGCGATAGAAACCCTCTAGAGAATACGCTCCCTCTGACCAGTGATTTCCTTCTCGGAAATCCTCCACCAATTCTGTCAAATCAACCCTCTCCAATCACTCTGTTGATTGGATCTTAGACTTTTTGGTCAGAAATTATGCTGAGGGACTGCTTCCCCTACTTTGTCACACCTTGCTAGACACTGTTCTGCACAAACAGAAACAATGCCCCACTAGACGCTACTAATGAAAATGATCTGCACTTCCAGCCATGATAACTATAAAAAATGGAGGCTCGAAACCCCTACACTGGCCAGCAAACACTGCGTTGCCACTGCTGCAGCTACAATGTCACCTCTCCTGGCTGACGCAAGCTCTGCGTGAGCCCCACAGGTGACAGCATCACCCTTCCTTTCCTGTCTTTCGGATCACTGCTATCTCTCGGGACATCTGCCTTCCTGCAGCGAAATTTCTTTGGTCTTTGATGATGGCTTCAACTCCTCTTGATATGTAAATGCTCTGATACCATGTGAAAATTCCTGAATCTACTTAACAGAAATTTCTACTGTAGAAATCTGGTTTACTTCTCCTATTTGGGTTTTTACATTTAGAAGATATTTTTAGAAATATTCAAAAAACAACGAAGTAAACACACTGCAAATCTACACATACATACAGATCAAGTACTGAAGTATAAGCACATTCAGATAAAGGACACAAGATTTTTCGGACAAATGTCCCCGGAAAAACCCAATGCGGGAAAATCGGTGCAATAGTTATGAGGGTTTTTATTATTAAGCAACAGTTTTGATTACATTTAGGGTGCCATAATCCGGCTCACCCAACAGAGAAAACCTCAACAATCAGAGATAAATGTGAGTTTTCCCTCACTCTGCAAGTCCCGGTTGATCCGGATCAGTCACCAGTGAAACCCTAGCTAGCTCTACGCAGCCACTGCGTAAGCGTGCGTGGGCCTGGCTGAAGGACCGCGTTACCCTTCCTCTGCATTGATTAGCCTCTTAGAAATCGAGTTTCAGCCTTGCTAGCTTAGAAACCCCGATTCCCGGCTAATTTTGGACTCTCTCAGAGGCTCAGTGCTGCCCCTGCATGGGCCTGCGTCACCCACTCTAGGGTCTGCATCACACTCTCTGGTGGTTGCTCTGCCTCCTCTGTGTCTTTGCTGACTGATCCTTCGACCAATCACTGCATCTGCCCCTCACTGCTTCTCTGAATCACTCAGATCTGATCTTCGTCCGAACACTAATCTGTCAGAAGAGTTCGATCTCTTAGAATGTGTGTATTCTCCAACTGACCCAAAGCCTTCCTTTAATACTTTTCTCGTTGAACAATCAACGACCGTGATCTAATCTCTAATCGATGGCTAACATTAGAAAAGACTTTATCCACGTCACTTAGAACATTCTCACCCACATGTTTTAATTAATTCACTTTAATTATTTAATTTCCCTATGTTAGACTTAGGATCCCCATTAAAATAATTAATTATTTGAATAAATTTCACACCGGGTGGAATTTCTCCGAACGATTTTTGGGTCTTGGATATCTCATGTGTCCTAGCCCCTCCACAAAGTTTTTGGAGCTAGAGCACATCTGATGCTACCCAAAAAATCAACAAGCCTCTCTAGGCACTGCGTGACCCAATTAGGTGATCGATCTGCAACCCAGAATCATTGCTCTAAGCCTCCTGGTCTCACACCCCGGTTCTCGGCTTTTGAAACTGATTCTGCTGCAAAATCTCAGACTCATTCTCACCCTCTACGTTGTCTCTGCGTGGCCATGCGTGGCCCTACGTCAGCCTCTGTGTGAGCTGTTGGATCACTCTCTGCCTCTCTACTGATGATTCTCCGGTTGAGAAAATCTCTTTCCGTAAGCTATCCCTGGCCCTCACTGCGTTGTTATCACTAGGATCGAATTCTCCTCTGAGCACTTCTCACTTCAAAATTTTTAAAAAATCAATCACTTAGATTCACTTGGTGTATCTTCTCAAATGACCCTCAAGCCTTCTTTTTTAGCCTTCTCATTAAGACTTCAACGATCGAGATTAGATCTCCAATCAATGACTGAGCTTATAATTTGACTTGATCCATGTTCTCTAGAAGATTCACACTTTGTTTTATTAATACCCTTTAATTATTTATTTTTCCTAAGTTTAAACTTAGGTTCACATTAAAACACATTTCGAGTGGAATTTTCATAAACAATTTCTAGGTTCTTTGGAATACATGTGCCTAAGCCTCTCCACAAATTTTAAGGCTTGAGCACTTCCGATGCTACCAAAAGTCAACACACCCTCTTAGCGAAGAAAGTGCTCTAACAACATGCCTACTGCACATTGCTTTGACCTTGAAGCATTCTCTACACTGCTGATGTCTGACAAGCTGTCCACCAACCACTGTGCTGCTGCTGTAACTATACTGTTGCCCTTGACACTGCCACTGCCAATGCTACATTCGTTCTCCAACTCCCTCTCAAGTGCTGCATCTACTATGCTGCTAGCACTGCCATTGCTAACACTACATCTGCACTACAACTCAGTTGTTGAGAGAAGCAATTGAAACCACCCAAAAACTGAACAAGCGTTTAATGGATGCACCTCGGTGTTGAAAATCTGACTGCTGCTAGTCCCACGCTGCCCTCTGAAGCCACTGCGTCGTTGATGCTACTCCACTGTGCCTCTACACACTACTACCTCTCTGCTTTGCGCTGCTCAGATTCTGGCCTACTAACCACTGCATCTGTCGCTCCATCACTCCTTGGCTCACACTGAAAACTCCTCCATCCCGCTACTACTGATCATGGGCTCTCGTAGCAAGGTGATGATCCATGAGGTGGGTTCCTCAAGGATCCTGTCGAACTGAAGTTCAAGGTGAACTACAGTTCCATGTCACCCCATCTCCCTCTTGGAGATGTGTGGGCACTCATGGCATACTCATCCTCATCGATCTTCACAGCTACAACCTTTGGATCGTGCTTCTCATCCTTGTCCTTTTTCAAAGAACACTGTGATGCATAGTAGCCCATCTCACCACATTTGAAACACTTCACCTTGGAGACGTCCTTCTTGCCTCTCGATTACCCTTGCTGCCCCTTCGATGCGAGGGCTGCATTCTCCTCCTCCTCCAGATTCTTCTATCTGCTCCTGCTGCTACTGTTAAGTTTACACTTGACCAGATCTCTTCTCAGCTCCTCCCGAAGAGCTGCCCACATTGCCTCCCAACTTGGTAGTTTTGTCCTGCCCAAGATACTTCGGACAAAAACTTGCCACTCATCGGTGATTGCGTTAAGGGCCAGTCTCACCATATTTGTAGTAGATGGGGTAGATCCCACAACCGCCAACTGATCACAGATATCCTGAAGTCTTGTTAAGAATGGAACAATGCGCTCCTCCTTTTGCATCTGGATCATCTGGAACTTCTGCTGCAATTACATCTTCCGCTGCTCGGAAGTTCCTTCGTATAGCACGGACAAGGCCCCTCCCATATCTCCCTGGCTGTGTTCTTGCCAACTAAATGAGATATTATATGATCCTTGACACCATCATGGATAAGTCTCTTGGCCTTTGCCATATCGGACTTGTACTTTTTATTCTGACCCGGATCTGTAGGCACAACCACGTTGTCTACGAATGCCTTGAGATCATACTCGTCCATAAGGAATCTGATTATTTCCTTCCAGATCACGTAGTTGGAGGATCCCTCTAACCGATCCCGATCTCTAAGTCCTTGAGCTACCATCTCAGCCGAAAAACTGTCGAATTGCTCCCTCGTTCTCCCTACTGCCTAGCTTCTAGGCTGGCTTACGCATTCCCTAATGGAGCTGGGAAGTTTGTTGCTCCTTTGCTGCCCAGCAAACGTGAAAAATTGAATTCCTCGGCAAGGAACTTAGTGACGAAGAATTCCCTCACTATGTGCTCTTCTTCTTCGTTTGACGCTTCTCTGCCCAGCAACTGCTTGCAGAAAAATTGCGTCCCTCTGGCTTTGCACCCTGTGCCTCGGCAAGATCTAGATCCGAAAGTCTTACCTCTCTGTCGACTCACTCAAAGAGAGACCACCTCGAAAATTCAACCCTTCTGGCTAGAACTGCGCAATCCCTCTGGGGATTTGATCTGCTGCTGTTGCAGCAATTCGACCTTTGCTTCAGTGCTAGATATGCTCTTCCTGTTTCACATCAAACTTGGCTTCGATACCATTTGAAAATTCCTAGATCTAAATGATCTCCAAAATCCTATTGCAATGGGTTGAATTTACTTCTCCTATTTGTAAATTACATTACTGAATTATTTCAGATTTCTTCATGAAATATTGAAGCAAATTACTAAAGTAGCCTACACTTAATTACTTATGATTCTGAAACCAGGAAACTGAGCAAAGAAAAATATACACATAGGACACTGTTATTTTTGGACGGAAGTCCCGGAAAAACCCAATGCGGGAAAATCGATGCAGCAGATCCGAGGGTTTGATTTTATTAAGCAGTAGCAAATTATGAATACATCTCTGAATACAATAAAGGTAATTTAGTTGCAAAGAGAGAAATACTGGCAGAAAGATTGTGAATTTTACCTCACTCAATCACTGAAAATATCCCGGCCGATCCGGTCACTGGATGAAGTGCCCCTGGCAGGCCCTACATTGCCTCTGCGCAGTCCCTACATCAACCTCTCTATGCACTGGGTCACTCAGCTAGGTGATCGATCTACAACCTGGAATCACTGCTCTCAGCCTCCCGGTCTCACACCCTAGTTCCTAGCTTCTAAAATTGATTCTTCTGCAAAATATCTGACTCTTTCTCATCATCTGTGGTGCCTTTGTATGGCCCTGCGTCAGCCTCTACGTGAGAGTTGCTGGATCACTCTCTGCCTCTCTCTGTTGAAGATTCTCCGAATGAGAAAATCTCTCTCTAGAAGCTATCCCTGCCCCTCACTGCGTTGGAATCACTTAGATTGAATTCTCCTCTGAGCACTTCTCACTTCAGAAAATCGATCACTTAGATTCACTTGGTGTATCTTTCCAAATGACACTCAAGCTTTCCTTTATAGCCTTCTCGTTGAGACTTCAACGACCGAGATTAGATCTCCAATCCACGGCTAAGATTATAACTGGACTTGATCCATGTTCTCTAGAAGATTCACACTCTGTTTTATTAATACCCTTTAATTATTTAATTTTCCTAAGTTTAAACTTAGGGTCACATTAAAATAATTAATTATTTTAATAAAATACATTGAGAGTGAAATTTTCACAAACGATTTTTGGGTTCTTTAGAATACATGCGCCTATGCCTCTCGACAAATTTTGAGACTTAGAGCACTTCCTACCAAAATTCAACAAGGAGGAAGAGGTGACGCAATTGCTAGAGCTGTGATGCAGGGACAACATAGGTTGACGCAATCACTGCGTAGAGACAGCGCAAAGCAACTCCTCTCTAGTCCAGATTAGTGCCGGAATGCTCGTGACAATGTGAGATTTTCTCACTATCTCTTTCGTCAGTATTTCTTTGTATCAGATAGCCAGTTTGGGCATTCAATGATTTGTACTCAGAGTTCTACTACATAATATCAAAATCCTCAGCTGTTGCACCGGTTTTCCCAAGTTGGGTTTTTCCGGGGACGATTGTCCAAAATAACAGTGTACTTGTGTGTGTGTGTTTATATCTTTCTTGCATTCTATTTTCCGCAGTATTTTATGTTGTGTAGGTTGCAGTGTATTTAATTCGATATTTGCATTAGAAAACTGTGTGTAGGCTACAGTGTATTAAATTCGATATTTGCTATAAAAAACTGAGTAAATTGTTTGTTTAATTAAACAATTAGAAGAATTAGCATCAGTTGCTGCAGTAGGATTTGGGTAACCAAATTTTCACATGGTATTAGAGCGCAGATAGAAGCCGGAGAGCTCAGTTGCAGAATGAAAGAGGGTGATTCGAGGCACTGCGTAGGTAGATGCTCAAAACCCCGGAGGCTGCACAGTCCAGAGGCCAGCAGGGCAAACTTTTGTGGGAATTTGTGTCTCTGAGTGAGTCGACAGAGCACAAAATTTCCAGATCGAGATTTGTCAGAGGCAGAGGGAGCAACGCAATAGTTTCCATGCAAAGCAGATCTTCAATTGGGACGTAGTTTTTTTGCAGCAGTTTGCTAGAGCATAAAAGCGTCAGGAGGATAGAAGAGCACACTGAGGGAGTTTTGTCATCAGAGAATTTTTAGCCAAGAAAATTCTATTTTTCCACATAGAGCAGTAGTAGCCAAGAGCAGTTTTGCTCACTCCAGCAAGGAGTGCGTAGAGCCTGTCAACAACTATGTAGAGGGTTAGGGGCAGAGTTCGACATTGTCGTTTGGCGAGATGGCATAAGCTGGGTTGAGAGATCAAGATCAATTAGATGGAGCATCTAACTATGTGGTCTGGAAGACAAGGATTTCCTTCCTTCTAGATGAATTTGATCTCAAAACCTACATCAATAATGTGGTGGCTGTCCCCATAGATCCAAATAAAAAAAAGACGTACAAGAAGGAGATGGCTAAGGCGAAGAGGATGATTCTTGATGGAGTTAGGGATCATGTTGTATCTCACATAACGACCCTGGGAACGGCCAAAGAGATGTGGGACTCCCTTGTCACGTTGTACGAGGGATCTTTCGAGCAGCAGAAGATGTATCTGGAAGAAAAATTGAGGAGCACACGTATGCAGAAGGGAGAACACACATTGACCACTTTCTCCATAGGCTTCAGGATGTCCGAGATCAGTTGGTAGCTGTAGGGTCAGCGCCTCAGGCTACAAAGATGGTGCGAATAGCTGTAAATGCTGTCTCAGAAGAATGGAAAGTTTTTGCAAGGTTGCAAACATCGCGATCGGGATTAAATCGGCGAGGGGAAAAAATCGGAAAAAAATCGGGAAAACATCGGTAAAAATCGGGAAAAAATCGGCACATACAAAAATATTCATTTTTTTTCAATTTTTTTAATATCTAAAGCATCTACAGCATAAAATAAATGCATTGACACATAAATATGAAAAAAAACTAAAATATAAGATGTGTAATATCATGTCTAGTGCTACATCACACATAAAACTGAATCCTGTCCTGAATACTAAGTCTTGAGTCTCAAGAGTCAACTCAGCCTCAAAATATCAACAAATAATATAATAATGTATCTCATATCATGAGTCATAATGTCATATACAAAGGAATATCAATGCACCATATAACCTATGGTCCTATACTACTGATTTCCTTTGCCCCTCTTGCGAGAAAATACAACAGCTTTGCCTTTCTCTCTAGATGAAGAAGCTGGCGGGACTGGCAATGGGCTCTGTCGTGCTCTAGAAGTAGAAACTGAAGCACCAAAATGGGAACCTGAAGCACTAGGAGCTAAAGGAGGCAGACCACGTCCTCTACTAGTAGTAGTGTAGGTGGTGTCACCTGCTCCTCCTGCTGCTGCTGCTGCTCCTCCTCCTCGTCCTCCTCGTCCTCCTCCACTACCTCCTGCTCTATCCAATCAGGAGCTAACTCCATGACAGGCCTCTCAGCGTCAACCCTCCATTCAGCAGTGGTGTCAATCGCATCTAAAGAGATGGCCTCCATATCAGGGGTCCTCTCAAGTTGTCTCACCCACAATCTAAGATTGTAGTAGATGTAAACCATGTCATTGAGCCGCTGACCCTCCAACCTGTACAAGGGTCATAAATTAATAAATTAAATATTTAAAAAAAAATATTTAATGAATTCAAAAAATCAGTTGGAAATTGGAATAGGTTAAGTTTTTTACCTGTTGCGCTTTTTGGTGTGTATTTTTTCAAATATACTCCAGTTGCGCTCGCATCCTGAAGCGCTACATGTTTGGCCGAGTATTCTAATGGCAAGTTTTTGGAGTTTTGGTAATCTGCCACCATAGCTCCTCCACCATGCATCTACAAGTTACAAGTTACAACAAATAAGATAAACTTATAAAGTTACAAACATAAGAAAAATTTTAAAATAATGAAAATCTTACTTGGTATTTTAGTAGTCCTATCCTGGACAGCCATGTCGAAGCTCAAGGTGCCACCTGCCATTCTGTATACCTCCATCTCTTTGGATATCTCTGCACGTTCTGATGGATTTGGCACCATCTTCTGAACACAAGTGAAAAAGCCATCCATGACCTCAGCATCTAATAGGAAATCACATGAATAAGCAAATGCGGGGTTCAGGAAGACCCCTGCAGCATGAATGGGACGATGGAGTGTGTTGTTCCATCGATCATCAATCACTTCCCATAAAAGAAGTTGTCTCTGAAACCTCTCATCACCCTTATCATCATAGCAGCTGCGAACAGCTTCTTTGGCCCTATCCATGGCCTCATACAAGTAGCCCATTGCGGGCTTGTCTCCATCCACCAATCTAAGAACCTTTACCAAAGGTTCAGTAATGCTGCACACCTCTTCCACTCTAGCCCAGAAACTTTCCTGATATGACACCAACCTGCAGATGGCCTGTCCCTCTGATTTGCGGCTGATAGTCAAAGCACGCCACTCATCTGATATACCCCTCCTGTCATGTGATGACCACATAATTTGCAAGTCAAGTTTGATCGGTCAAACCCCTGATCAGGTTCACCAAATTCCCATAAAAGATCTAATTTCCTTGGCATGTTGGAAACTTTGAACTTTGAACGTTGAGATTTGAACCTAGGGCACAAGAAAAATTGCAAGTTAAAAAATAAAATAAAAAAAATTACAATTTTACATACAACATTTTGATTTTTTCACAAAAAAAAACCCTCAACTCAATGCAAAAATAATGGGAAAAAATACATGTTGAAACACAAGCAAAAATAATGGGAAGAAACTAAGAGCACAAGAAGAAATATAAAAAACAAAATTTAACAAACAATTTTTTGCATTTTTGACCAAAATAAACCCTCTCCTCTCAATAAAACAAAAACAAAAAAAAAACACAACCAAATGCAATCACAAATGATGAAAAATACATGGGTAATAAAAACCCATTGAAGAACAAGAAAAAAACAAAAAAAAGGGGTCAAATTTGATGCCCATACCTGGAAAAAATGTTTTGTCGGAGACACTTGGTCCAAATTCGATTTTTGTTCGCTTGGCTTGCAAGAAATTCTTCACTTTTGTCCAATCTTGGGCTTGTAGATCACGTATCTCCCTCCTTGGCTCTCCTCCTTCACTCCTTAGCTCTCATAACCAAACCTGTCCATGTGAAAATGAAAAAAAAAACATCAAAATCGCATTATAACCGCACTGTTTTAGCATGCCACGATTTTTTGGTGATCGGCGATTTTTTCAAAAAATCGGGAAAACATCGCCGATAAAATCGTCGGCCGGAAAAAATCGCGATTAAATCGCGATGTTTGCAACCTTGAGTTTTTATCCAAAGTATATTGGGTAGGGAAACATTGCCAAAATGGGATTGGATGTGGGCAGATCTGCAGCAGCAGGAGCTGAGGCGAGACTTGGTGAAGAGCAACCTAGAAGGCAGTAGCAACAGTGGGACAAAGGCAAAGGTGAAGGAAGAGGAGAATGCAACCCTCGCATCAAAGGGGGAGCAGGAGTAGCGCAAAAGAAAGAAGGTTGTTTCAAAGGTCAAGTGCTTCAGATGTGGTGAACTTGGTCACTACGCTACCCAATGTCTACTCAGAAAGAGGGACAAAGAGGAGAGGCAGGATCATCACGCTGCATCTGCAGAGATCGATAGGCTGTTCTCCAGACTAGAGGAAGAGTTTGCCATGATCACTAAGATACCTCCAGGGGTGAGGTGGGGTGATTTGGTTTTGTAGCCCTAGAGAGCTACAGGTTGGGCAGGATCCTTGTGGAGTCCACCTCTTGGATCAATTCCTTGCTATGGGAGCGTATAACAGCAGTAGCAAGATGGACCAGTGACAGTTGGTGCAATCAGGTGCCAAAGTGACAAATGCAGTGGCTAGTTGCGTTAGAAACTGAGCAGTGCATAGCAGAGTTCGCAGCAGTGTAGAGTCAACAACATCGCAGAGGCTTTAGTGATAGCGCAAAGATTAGCAATAAGCAGGACTCGGGTGACAAATGCATCAGACTAAACACAGTTGGTTCTGGATGATGGACATCTCTCAGTTGCAGCAGCAACAGATGAGAGATAGTTGTAGATGTTGCAGTGGCAGCAGCAATAGAGTTGCAGTGCAGATGCAGTGGTTGATAGCAGCATGCAGAGTTAGCAGCAACACAGATGCAACACTGAATCAGAGCTATGTAGTAGTTGGTGGGCAGTGAGGCTAGACATTAGGAGCGCAGCAGGAGGTGATACAGAGTCAGTGGTGCTTTAGTGGGCTGCAACACTTGAGCACATTCCTCGCTAAGAGGGAGTGTTGATTTTTGTATCTTCAAATGTGCTCTAGCCTCTAGATTTTGCAGAAAGGCTAGGACGCATGCATTCTCCAAGACCCAGAAATCATTTGGAGAAATTCCACCCGAAGATGATTTAATTAAAATAATTAATTACTTTTAATGTATTCCTAAGTCTAAACTTAGGAAATGAGAATAATTAAAGGGTATTAATTAAATCGGGTGCGAATCTTCTAGATAAAGGCGTGGATTGAGTCCTAGATAGTATGAGCCATTGATTAAGATCTAATCTTGGCCGTTGATATGTCATGAGAGATTATAAGGAGGAGCTCGATGAGCACTTGGAGAATATACTTGAGATTTGCAGAGATCGATTTTGCTGGGTGATTGAATTCTCAGAGAGACAGCGTTGAGTTGCTAGAGAGAGATCGAGTGAGATCATTGCAGTGAGGGGTAGAGATAGTAGATCGGAGGAATTTTTTAGATCCGGGGAGTGCAGGGCAGAGAAGACGTTGAGAGCCATAGAGAGGCAGCGCAAAGCTTCAGAGGGAGTCCGCTATTTTGCTGGGAGACAGTCAGGATCTAGTGTCGGAAGTCGGGGTGTGAGTCCGGAGGGCCAGAGGGTCGAGTTTCCAGTTAGCAGAAGGTCAGAAGGAGGAGGTGACGCAGGGACAACGTAGGTTGGCAATAACTAGGCAGAGCAGCTCCTCTCCAGTCCAGATTAGTGCCAGATTGCCGTGACAGTGTGAGATTTTCTCACTATCTCTTTCGTCAGTATTTCTTTGTATCGGATAGCTAGTTTGGGCATCTAATGATTTGTACTCAGATTACTACTGCATAATATTAAAACCCTCAGCTGCTGCACCGGTTTTCCCAAGTTGGGGTTTTCTGGGGATGATTGTCCAAAAATAACAGTGTACTTGTGTGTGTGTGTTTCTATCTCTTTTGCGTTGTATTTTCCGCAATATTTTATGTTTTGTAGGCTGCATTGTATTTAATTCAATATTTGTCGTAGAAAACTGCAAGTATTTTAATGAAAAATTAAAAGAATTAACATTAGTTGCTGCAGTAGGATTTGGTTAACCAAATTTTCACAGCAACCCCTTGCTTGTGGCTTTGGGCACATTTATTAAGGCACAACCTCCTTCATGCATACTTGTCTAGAGCACACTTATTCTCCTACTCATGATTTGATATGAGTTCACATTATGTTACATGGTTTGAGGGCACTTTAGTTCCTGTATTGGAGCATGCTCTATTTCTTATGCATATTCGCTTAGGCCATCCTACTTATTGGTCATGGTTCGAGGATTTGATTGTTGGATTTGGGGGGATTACATTGTAGAGCTTAGTTGAACATACTTTTGATGGCATTGAAAGCTAAGGGTTTTTCTTGTGAGGTGTAATGTCTTGGAGCTAATCTTGTTGAATGTAATGTTGGAAATCATTGCAAAGAAATATGTTTTGAAGTCCTGAACTTTGAGTAATACTGGTCCATGTTGCCACAAAATATAACATGTTTTTTGAGATGCCTCATAAGACAAGGACTAGATCAAGGGACAACACTATGAGGTGGAGGCCCACTGTCACCATAGCCACCACCTCCTACTCTTTAGTGGATTCTCGCCACAACGAGGCTTCCCTATGTAGGTCACCTATTGGATGTTCAAATCCAAGGCTTGGAGGTGACAAGGATAGGCTAAGGAAAGACACTCATATTAAGGACAAGGATCAAACCAACAAGGACAAGGCATATTATGTCCTCCAAAAACAAGTGACCTAGGGTTTAGTGAGTAAGCAATGATAATAGGCTTACCCGGCGCTTGTGATGTCAACCTTGAGAAAGGGATGATTTTGGGGCAATGAGTCACAAACTATGTGCTGAATCCTGTCAAAGGAAAACACACTCTTCCTAGTTGAATTCGTCCCTAACCCTAGACTATTAACTTGCTTTAAAGGGCCAAAAATTGAAGAAGAGAGAGAAAATTCAGGTTTATAATTTTTTTATGGTGTGATCGCCTATGTGGAAAGGTTAATGCTTGATTTTGGGTTATGGGGTCTAGAGGGAAATCTACTCTTGGAAAATTAAACCATAGAATGGAGTAAGGGATAATGAAAAACCATAGTTTTCAAAACCCTAGCTATCATTTTAAGAGGGGATTAAATAATTGAAGAGAGCTTAACATGATGTTTCATTCAAGGGATTGTCATACATTCTTAAGGGTAATGCATACAATTCTTCACCAAGATTTTGTAGAAAAATATTCAATAAAAACTAATACATAGAAACCCTAACAATAACCATTCCATGCAATAGCCAAAACAATATAAAATACTTATAAGAAATGCATGAACCAATCCTTTATTATCCCAAAATGATGTCTCCACAACAAGAGAATGTCTCCAAAAGCAAATACTTCACAAAATATCACATCTCCACAAAGATACAAGTCTATTTCAGCTTGTCGAAATCCTTCAAAGATGTCGAATTGATTCTCAGGTGATTATGAAAAATGAAAGTGAGATAACCTTTATTTATATGAGGTCCACCTCAATGAAGTCTAAGTAAAGAAAGCCCCTAAAACAAGTTTGACATGAATTAGACTTGGTTTACAAGCCAACCGACTATCTTAATGATAAAATAAGCCATAATTGCCCATATGCGTGAGTTGTAGCCTCAAAAATGTTGATGCCATGCCATTGTAGGGCTCAAAATTCTATGCCATGGTGAAGTTAGGTTTGAAAAAGTGTCATAGTGCCAAGATCATGAGGATTATACCTCAAAACCACCTCAAGTCCTGTGGGGTCCCAAGTCTAGCTAGGGTGCCATCATGTCATCTCCATGGTTCTCTAACTGTCAAAACAAGGCCTCCTCTGTCCAACGTTAGGGATCCTTTAGGTGGAACAAGCCCTCCCTAGTCTCTCATGTGAGACCATGGTCATCTAGCCTCTGAATCAAGCCCTACCCATCAGATTGTGTTAAGGCCAAATTGAGGGCATGCTGGGTCTAGTGGTGCAATCATCAAGAATCCTCTATACTAGGTCAAAGTAGACCAACTTCCTAGGTCCTAAGGGGGATTTGAGACATGTGACATTTGCTCAAGCCATTAGGAGGCTCAAGTTTCTCAATGTTGCATCTGCTAAGCCATCTATCTCCTTGGAAAGGCTCGGGTACTTGTGCAGTGGGTGCCCTCAAGGCTTGGGCTACTGTGGACCAACTAACAAAACCAACATGAACTCAAGTGAAAGCAACCATCCATTATAGACTAAGATCGTATGAGCTTCTAAATGGACCAAACTTGAATGTTAAGGGCATATTAATACTTCAAACAAGGATCACCTTCCCATATCTAACTAGACTAAGTCCTATAAAGGTGTTCCCTACCTTGATAGATGTGGCTAATGGTCAACCCTATATAAGTGCTTCCAATGCTTAAGGGGAAGTGACATTTCCAAGGTCAATCCCTCAATTAGTAGGTGTTAATGTGAGTGTATGGCAATGGAAGGGAAAATGCTTCATGGCTGAGTGCCATGGTCAACAAGACCAGCTAATGGGAAGTCCACATCTCGAGTGTATGAATGTAAAGGAAGGAGCAATCATGGAGGCATTAGTTACCTTGATCAACTTGGTTTTTCCACGCCTCTAGTGTGCTTTTACTTCTTGATAATGCTTTGTATTAATGTGCATAGGTTGGTTAGAGCTTGCTCTTTATGATGCATCATTTTCTGTTATCCCTTAAGATGAGATAGTTCATTGCTCATCAAGGTTGGGACGTGCAAGGGTTCCTTGCCATGTGAAGGAGCATCGTGTGCTCAGGAACTGAGTGATGGCTAATGAGGAGGGTAGAGCTCTGCTAGGCTTTTTCCCACGGGCTAACTTATGTCTTGGTCATATTTTGCATTTTGATTTTCTTCTTTTTCTTTTGTTGTGGCCATGATATACTTTTCCATTCTTTTAGTTGCACCAACCTTTAGGGCAATGTTTTCCAACCCTACTCAAGGAGCGTGGACATGAGGGTGTCAAATCCTAATGAAACAATGATAAGTTAGACTCGAAGAATGGAGGTAGCATATGGGGCCTGTAATGTGTGATGGAAAGTGTAAAGTATGGTGTAGGTAATAATGAACTTGCTATCTCAATTCAGGTTTTTCAAGTAGTGCCCCTCTTATAACCCTAAGGCCTCAATGGAGGTTCCACTGGATTAGGGCTAAAAATTAATCCCCTTGATAAGGTGAGAGAATAGATTCATAGTCAAGATCAGTCAATCTTTCAGATCACCCCTTCATCCATACTAAATGCCCAAAACAAACAAGTATATGCAGCCAATTGCAAAATGTCAAAGTACCTTTTGAATACCAACCTACCTTTGTCCAAGTGGTAATATCTTTTAGATCACCCCTTAATTCATACTAAATGCCCAAAACAAACAAGTATATGCACCCGATTGCAAAATGATCAAAGTACCTTTTGAATATCAACCTACCTTTCTCCAAGTGGTAATATCTTTGATATCACCCCTTTATCCATACTAAATGCCCAAAACAAACAATTATATGCACCTGATTGCAAAATAATCAAAGTACCTTTTGAATAGCAGCCTACGTTTGTCCAAGACAAGTATATGCACCTGATTGAAAAATAATCGAAGTACCTTTTGAATAGCAGGTTACGTTTGTCCAAGTGGTAATGTCGGATGGTGAGAAGTATGTGGCTGATGCAGATGGTAGAGGCACAGGGCATATTATCACCAAATAGTGGCTGTCAGGGGCTACTGGCTGGCTGGAATTCGACTGGCTGTTGAATGCAGGAGAAATTTTTTCTCCTATGGGGTTACCCATTTTGTTGGGTAACAGTCCCTTTAGAAGGGTTTGATTGTGGGTCATTTTCCTCTTGTTGCTGGAAATGTTTATATTGTATCTCCCTTCTTAATTAGAGCTAGCTACAAGTTTGCATGTCAATCAATAAGCACACCCTCGAGCATGTTTTAAAGGTTCTTCCTAATTAGGATCCCTTCAAGTTAATTTTCTGTATTTCTAGACAACAATATAAGGAAAAATATAGTTTGTTTATCCTAGTCTTGTTATGTACTTATTTCATAAGTAAACAAATCTCTAAGTTTGATCCTTTGACTTCATTTTCTTAATGGATATAATGGATAAGCACTAGTCTTGGTCCACCCATCTATCTATTTTTAAACATAATCATATAGTTTCCTAGGAAATCCCCTTTGTGTAAGGAGGAGAGTCATCCTAATGTGAGAAGAAGCTATTGTGGTGACAATGGGTAGCCTCCTCTTAGTTCCTTGAAAGTCTTACTTGTGCTTTAGGACTTTACTAATATAAAGTAAGGTTTGGGAGGTAACAAGACCCCAGTCTTCCTTGTCTTTCTCCAAGGCAAATGTTAGCGGACTTTGCTCAGGGAAAAACTTAGCAAGGAAGAATAGTCTAGAGTTTGACTCAGCTCAGTAAAAACTAAAAACCCACTGAGTATTACAAATATAAAGAAATACAAGAGGGCATGGTTTCTCGACATTTATAGGCAAGTTGGAAAATCATACTTTGGGTTTATTAAGTCGGGCTTTTTGTTGAAATTTGGTTACCGGAGGACAGGTGGTTCCCTAAGGCTTTGATCTTTGGCCTAGGGAAAAGTGTCCAAAAGAATTTAATTTTTCTCCTAAAGTGACTTTATAAAGTTATAAAGTCAAATCTAATTTAATAGTGACTTTAAGTGATAAAGTTACTAAAGTCTAATTTTAAAGTGACTTTAATAAAGTCAATGTAAAATTAGAAAGGAAAAGTGACTTTGGAAATAAATGACTAAGTGGGTCTTTATTAAAGTGGGGTGAATTAAAAAATAGAAAGTGAGATTTAAATGAGCATTTAATCTCAGCCCTAGATCTCAATCTACTTCAGCCATTGGATTTAGGGATTCCCCAAAAGTCACTTAGGGTTAGGTTAAAGGAGGAAAAGGAGGAAAAGGTCATTCATTCTTTCATGAGCAGATTGAGAGAGCAAGGGAGATTTCTGAGCAGAGAGGAGAAAGAGGGCAGCTGATAGAGACTTCAGCAAAATCCGTACAGCAGCAAGGAGGCACGGTTTCCAAGGCAGAAATCCGTACAGCAAGTGTTGGGCACATTTTTCGAGGGAGAGAGGCACAGTTTTCAAGGAAAACCGTACAGCAGCTTCAACATTTAATTCTGGTCAGATTCTGGGCACGAATATCGAGGAGAGAGACTGTTGCTTGGTGGTACAGATTTCTGGAAATCTGTACAGCAGCCGTACAATCAGTTTCAGCACAGATTTCGAGGCAAAGGAGCACAGATTTTGAGGAGAAGAAGTTGCTGGGTTTTCCGTACAGTCCGTACAGCTGGGCACAAAAACCGAGAAGCTCATTTCAGCATTTAATGCTGTCATAAAAGCTGTAAAATTTCTGTTTTGGGTTTTTACTGTTTTGCACGTTTTCCAAGGCGGAGTGAATGCACGGAAATCGAGATAAGTACTGTTGTATAGTTGTTTAAATTTTTGCTGTAATTTTTGCCTCTCTGTAAAAGCATTTTCAGAAATAAGGAGGAGCTCTCAAACTGGTTTTCCCTAAGAGTTGTAGGGGGTTTTTCCAGGGTCATGTTGACCAAAAATCTCAGTGTTCAAATGTGTTGAATGACTGTTTCAGCTTGCTGTG